>CM056054.1:244668774-244713774 GCA_029574335.1 Rana kukunoris
GGCGATTACGGGTGTTTATTTTATTAAATCCTGAACTTTTTATTTTTGCCAGACAGAAACGTTTTCTATGCACCCCCTCTGGCTTTGCTGCATCTCCACTCCAAGCACTCTTATGCCCTGTACACACGATCGGACCTTTGTCCGACCAAAATTCACATGGGAATTCAAGTAAAATAGAACATGTTCTCTATGTAAACTCCAATGGAATTACTTGGAAGGGGCATACACGGTCGGAATTTCCGATGAAAAAAGTCTGTCTGACTTTTTCCATCAGAAATTCCGATCGTGTGTAAGGGGCTTTACTTTCCTGACATGAAGACAAAAGAGTCCAGCATTTTGACATGTGCAAAAAAAAAAAAAAAGCTTCAACAGCAAAAAGGGGTAACGGAAGGGCCGTGGGACCCATAAGCTCTTGAAAAGTATGAGATACTCCTGATTCCGCTTCCCCGACGACTTATGTCTAAAATCATCTTATGTCCACTAGGGGCATAGGATGACTGAGAAATGATATCTTGGACTACCCGAGATGGGACAGTAATGATTATCCACAATATATTCCAGGATGTCGTTAAAAGAACTAATTACTGTTTATTGATTCTGAACTCAACAGGTTAACTGAAAGATGTTAATGTCGTCAACTCCAGCACACCTGTCTGGTGTGATGTAAATGAATCTAGGATGGCTTCTAAGGATCTTTCATTGTGGCCTGTGCTAATTGGCCCTGGATTGTGTGAAGGTCTATTGATGTTTATGAGTATTGTAAAGTAGCAGACAGCCTAAAGGTCAGGTGTAGGAATCAGCTGTAGTTAATTAGCTCATGTAAATTATGTCAGAGTAGGAGAGTTGTCATATTCGGCTCCCTATCGTACAATGCTCCGGAAGTCACGTGGCGGCCAACTGCGCATGCGCGATGCTTTCCAAAGGATTTACGACAGTACACGCCAGTGAAACCTCGGTCGGCATCCAGACTCATTCCTTAACATCCCCCTGGATTGGAGGATGTTAAAAAAAGAGCCAGGAGGCCGAGCGAGCCGTCCGAGCGAAGCAAGGACGTGAAGCCGACTGGCCACTTTCCTCTAAGTCCACGTCGCCCTGAATGCCGGGTTTGCTGGTGTGTACCGTCGTAAATCCATTGGAACGCATCCCAATTGCATTTGGAACGCATCGTGCATGCGCAGTTGGCCGCCACGTGACTTCCAGAGCATTGTACGATAGGGAGCAGAATATGGCAACACAGGAGTCAGAATGGCTACTAAAAGAAGTGTATTGGGGCTCGTTGGGAGCCATTGTATGATGTTGCGGGTGGAGTTGGGTCATTGTTACTGCAGTATTCTTTTTGTGTATACAAGAGCCTGCTTTCTCAATCGAGATGCTTTTTTTCTGTTGAACCTCAAACAGAGCCGCGTCTTGTTAATGGGGGAATTCGCATGGGTCCTGTTCACTGGATTGTGGAGTGTCGGTAGCTGCCTTGGGTTCAGGAATAGAATATCCTAAACGGCTTTAACTCATGTCCCATTTGGGGTTCCGTTACAATAGCCATTTATATCTTCACAGAGTAACTAGTCCTGTAGAATAAGCAAAGTTCATTAGTAATGCACACCTCGATCAGGATTGTGGTATCGTAGGATGATTGGTATTTCTCCCTCTCCTGCATAGTTCTCTTCTCAATCTTCTCTCGGTCCGTCTTCTGTTTCCGGTCTGCTCCTTTAGGCTGGACAAATTAGTAAGACAAGAATGAGACTTCCCATGCACATTAGAAATATTATTCTTATACAGGATTTATATAGCGCCGATTGCAACATTGGGGCAAACCGTACACTACAGGAGGAATCCGCACTCCTCAAATGTTACATAATTTTAAGAATGACTTGTATCTTCTGTTTTGGATAGAGTAGGGAAAGGGTTAACCCAAGTCTATTTTGCTGTGTCCCCAGTTTGTTCCTGTTCTTTTTTTTTACTTCCTGCTCTGGAGACACAAAAGGAAGTCTTGAGTAAAGGGGGAATTCCCTAAAGACCGATGTCACCAGCTTACAGGGCTGGTGGAGACAACTAAACTTCAGAATTTTTATTACTTTGTAGGGGTGTCCCGATAACACTTTGAGACCGAGTAAAAGTACCGATACTCTCCCCCCTCTTTTTTGTACAGTGACTTTTTTTTTAAAGGGGGATAGTGGATTGTCAGTGTGTTTTTTTTCTGATCATTATTTACATTTAATTTTTTTAATTACAATTTTTTTTTTCTTTTTTAATCAGTCCTGTTGGGGGGGCTTTGGTGAGATATCAGGGGTCTTAACAGGTATTTAGTGGCTCCCACCTCCGCTCTCCAGGTGGGATTGAGGGGGGGAGAGCGGCACGGGGAGGACAAGACGGCATGGGGGGGGGGGCGAGAAGACAACACGGAGAAGACTAGTAACTCCCCCCACCACCCGATACCTGACTGCCCAGGTATCAGGTGAAGTATCGGACCATTCCCACCCCAGTACAAGTACTTCAGAAATGCTCAGTATCGGTACCGTTACCAAGTATCGGGACATCCCTATTACTTTGTCTTGGTAGCACCACGCTTGAGGACCACCGCATGATATAAGTTAGCAAAATGGCGCGGCTGGGCACAAGGGCGTACATGTACGTCCCATTTAAGATCCCAGCTCGCGACCCGGTCCTCTGCTCTGACCATCCCCGGGGGAACAGCGGAACCGATCGCCGCCGGTGTCCCGCGATCAGGTCACAGAGAGGAAGAACGGGGAGAGGCAAGTGTAAACAAACCTTTCCTCATGCTTCCTAGTGAGCCTGTCACTGATCGTCTGTTCCATGTCATAGGGAATGATGATCAGTGACGTCACACACCCAGCCACACCCCCCCCCCCCACAGTAAGAATTACTCCCTTAGCGGTGCCCCCACCTGGTAAACCCCTTCACTGCCAGTGTCATTTTTACAGTAACCAGTGCATTTTTATAGCACTGTTCGCTGTAAAATTGACACAATAGTGTCAAAAGTTTCCGCCATAATGTCGCAGTCACGATAAAAATGACTAGATAAAAAAAAAAACGTTTAGAAAAAGGCAATAAAACTATCCCCTATTTGGTAGACGCTATAAATTTTGCACAAACCAATCGATAAACGCTTATTGCTTATTACAAGAATACGTATCGGCCTAAACTGAGAAAAAAAAAAAATTATATATTTTTTGGGGGATATTTATTATAGCAACAAGTAAAAAAATATTGCATTCTTTTCAAAAAATTGTCCCTTTATTTTTGTTTATAGCGCAAAAAGATAAAAACCACAGAGGTGATCAAATACCACCAAAAGAAAGCTATTTGTGGGGAAAAAAAGGACGCCAATTTTGTTTGGGAGCCACGTCGCACGACCGCGCAATTGTCAGTTAAAAGCGACGCAGTGCCGAATCGCAAAAAGTGGCCTCGTCTTTAAGCTGCATAATGGTCCGGGGCTTAAGTGGCTAAAGGGTTTAGGAAACTGTACAATTCTTTAAAGACGTAATTTCCTTAGGATGGGGGTTGAGAAGGATAAAAAAATACAAATAAAACATGGTGGGGGATCAATAAAAGAGCGTCTAAGGAAGGACGATTACCTTAAAAACCTTGATTTGGCAGCTGGCCGAGTGCAAATGTTCTGTGTATTCTCCATTCTCGTTCTGCTTAAATGTATCAATCTGAATTCGGAAAGGAACGCCTTTCTCTCCGCCATGTTTCCTCGGGGTAAATTCTGTGCTAATACAATGTACCTATAGATGAAAAAAAATGTATAAATACATATATTTTTTTTAAATATTATACTACTGAAGTAAATAACTTCAAGACCAGACCGTTTTTTGCTATTCAGCACTGCGCTACTTTAACCACTTGGGGACCAAGCCCATTTCTGACATTTGCTGTTTTTACTTGGAACCCCCAAAAATATGTACATTTTGTTTTAGTAGAGACCCTAGAGTAGGGGTGTCAAACTCAATTTCATCGGGGGCCACATCAGCATTATGATTTCCATCAAAAGGGCCAGTCGTATCTGTAAGATTAGATGTCCAGCGCATCCCCTTCCCTTACATCAGATGTCAAGAGCCACCCCACCATCAGAAGTTGAGGCCCCCACTCTCCCTTACATCACAGTGCACCCCCCTTTTTCTTCTGCCGCTGCTGGGAAGAAGCTGGATGCATTGCTTGAAAGCAGCAATTAAGGGTCTGAAGTAGGACCAGAGGAGGGCTGGAGCTCTCCTGCAGCTGCAGGAGAGATGCGAGGGCCACATAAAATGGCCAGGAGGGCCAGATTCAGCCCGTGGGCCTTGCGTTTGACACCTGTGCCCTAGAGAATAAAATGGAGATCGTTGCAATACTCGATGTCACACAGTATTTGCTCAGCAGCAATTTTAAAGCATGACGTGTTGGATTCACATTATACAATTTGGGCTAAATTTACAGTTTTTTTATAAAAAAAAAAAAAAAAAATGTAAATTTATTCCCCACCCCCCCAAAAAATGGGTTTGTTTACCCCCTTTTTTGGGTTAAAAAAATGCACTTTAAAATATAAAAATAGGAAAAACAGTAAAGTTAGCCCAATTTTTGTTGTATAATGTGAACCCAACAAGTCACGCTTTAAGATTGTGCACTCTTGTGGAATGGCAACAAACTACAGTACTTGATCTCCATAGGTATATATATATATATATATATATATATATATATATATATATATATATATATATATATATAGTACAGGTTACCAGTTTAGAGTTACAGATAAGGTATAGTGCGGGGTGGGCTCTTTAATTGGGCAAATTAGGCGGTTTTGGAAAGAAAGGTTTTTGGACCATCAGATCACAAGGCGATGGCGGCTGTAAATCTGCACGTTCTTCTACGCTCATTCCTTCTTAGTGAGCTCAGCTCTCTCTCTCACGTGATATTTTTCCCCATGGAAGGCAGAGTGTGAAGTACCTGAATGAAAGCAGACGCTCGTTTGGACGGATCCCACAGGAACTCTACAGTGTTTAGTTGTGTTGAGCTAGATCGGGGGTCCAAAATTCCAACTGACAAGGGGATATCTGCAAAAGATCAAACCAAGTTTTCACGCCAACGTGGATTTGTTGAATACAGGACAGAAAAAAAAAAAAAAAGGTTTGTCTCTCTACAAAACCGGTATGTGACTTATGGAGTTGAGACAGCAGCTTCGATCTGAGGCACTAACCTAGGTCAAGAATGCGATCCCCAGGTCGGCTCCACCGCCAGCCTTCTAGCTGCTGATGTTCTGTATACTGCAAGCGCCGATCATGGAAAACCACCCTTATAATGCTCTGCGAGACAGGAGGAGGACAAAAGATCAATGAACTTTACTTCCAGGGCCATGTTCTCTCTCAGAACAAGATGAAGAGGTCACCCAACGTCTGCCCCCGAGAGGTCACCCAACGTCTGCCCCCGAGAGGTCACCCAACGTCTGCCCCCGAGAGGTCACCCAACGTCTGCCCCCGAGAGGTCACCCAACGTCTGCCCCCGAGAGGTCACCCAACGTCTGCCCCCGAGAGGTCACCCAACGTCTGCCCCCGAGAGGTCACCCAACGTCTGCCCCCGAGAGGTCACCCAACGTCTGCCCCCGAGAGGTCACCCAACGTCTGCCCCCGAGAGGTCACCCAACGTCTGCCCCCGAGAGGTCACCCAACGTCTGCCCCCGAGAGGTCACCCAACGTCTGCCCCCGAGAGGTCACCCAACGTCTGCCCCCGAGAGGTCACCCAACGTCTGCCCCCGAGAGGTCACCCAACGTCTGCCCCCGAGAGGTCACCCAACGTCTGCCCCCGAGAGGTCACCCAACGTCTGCCCCCGAGAGGTCACCCAACGTCTGCCCCCGAGAGGTCACCCAACGTCTGCCCCCAAGCTTTCCTTTATTAACCACTTAAGGACCCCCGCACGCACATATACGGCCACAGAATGGCACGTACAGGCACAAGGGCGTAAATTTACGTCCCCGCCTGAGTGCGGTTCGGGGGTCCCATCGGGACCCCCTCCGCGGCGTGCGGGGGTCCCCCTACCTCTGGGAGCGATCCGGGATCTGCGGGCGGATGTCCGTGATATCCGCCCCCCCCCGCGATCGCTCCCAGCCAATGGGAGCGCGCTCCCAGCCTGTCACTTCCTCCTCCTGTGTTTACACAGGAAGGAGGAAATGATGTATTCTCTCATCGCAGCGCTGTTTCCCAGCGCTGCTGATGAGAGAAGACATCACAAGTAAGTGTGCACCAACACAACACTGACACACACTCACATAGGCATATTAACCCCTTGTGATCGCCCCCCCCACCCCCCTGTCACAGTGTCACTGAATGCAGTGATTTAATCACTGCATTTAGTGTCAGTGTGACAGGCAGTGTAAAAAACAGTTAGTGTTAGGTTCAGGATAGCCCCCCCACCCCCCCTAATAAAGTTTTAACCCCCTGATCACCGCCCTAGTTAACCCTTTCACTCCCTATTGCCAGCGTCACTAAGCGATCATTTTTCTGATCGCTGTATTAGTGCCGCTGTTCCCGCTAGGTAGCTATTTTTTTTTATTGCGATTTTTTTTTTTTACTAAAGACATGTGGCTGAATAAATTTTGGCCTAAATGTTTGACTAAAATTTAGTTTATTTGATTTTTTTTTTAACAAAAAGTAAAAAATAGTGTTTTTTTTTCAAAAATGTCGCTCTATTTTTGTATATAGCGCAAAAAATAAAAATCGCAGAGGTGATCAAATACCACCAAAAGACAGCTCTATTTGTGGGAAGAAAAGGACGCAAATTTTGTTTGGGAGCCACGTCGCACGACCGCGCAATTGTCTGTTAAAGCGACGCAGTGCCGAATCGCAAAAACACCTTGGGTCATTTACCAGCGTATTGGTCCGGGTCTTAAGTGGTTAAATACATGTACAGAGCTGTATAACAACCTACGTGTTTCGGACGTTAGTCCTTAGTCATGGTATGGTAATTAATAAAGGAATACTATCTTGGATGTCATCCCGAGTGCCGACCATCTCTTTGCTCATCGTGGAAAACAACCCTTATAATGCTCTGTAGGACAGAAGAGCAGTGAACTTTTCTTTCCAGGGCTATGTTCTCTCTCAGAACAAGATGAACAGATCAGCATGCCCAATAAAAAGTACCTTGAGATATTTGGTATTGAGGTCTTGGAAATCTCCCAATTTTCTGTTGTCAAGGAAACGGATTTCGTAAGATTGGCCTGTAATAAAGGAGGGAGAAAAAAATAATAATAAAGCCCTGGCTCAGCCCTCTTTAGAATGCAGTTACTGATGCATATCTCTATTTTCTAGGTCACATTCCCTGAAAGTCACAGCTGCCTAAAAGTACATTTAAAAAAAACAAAAAAAAAACAGTAATGTTATAAGACTGCTAATTGGCAGGAGAGAACAAACATCTAAAAAAATGTAATTAAAAAAACAAAACAAAAAAAAACACACACACACACAACTTGCATTAGAGAGTCAAGCGCATGCAGAACACTCACCACGCAGGCAAGACCTATGTGACCCGACCACAGTGCAGCAACCACGCAGGCAAGACCGCGTCACCCGACCACACGCTCACTCAACGTCATCCACCCCAATGTCCACTCACTCACAGCCATGCAGACTTCATTGTCTCCTTATAGAAAACTCATATCACCCTCCGAGGTCACACAACCCCTTCACTTCCACCCCTTCAATCACCACCAGAAGACCACACATGACCAAAAATACGCCACTCAACAGCCAGCAGAAGCAGACATGTCATCGAAGCTCAACTGGGAGGAAAAAAAAAGTGATATCGGCTAAAATAACCTTTTTTTATTACATCAACTTGACATGAAAGAAAAAGTTTATAAAAAATAAATAAAAAATAAATAAAAAAAAGCAACTTACCCAACTGGTGAGGTTTTAGCACTTCCATATGTACAGTTATTTAGGGTTGGGGGATCTATGAGGGTTTCCCAAGCCTAGCCCATTGCCCTTTGTGCAGGTCATACACACTTGGGGGTAGCAACCCATAAAAATAAAAAAAAAGCTTTAAATGACAGATGGAAGTCCTTTCAGACACAATGGGGAGGGGGGGGGGGGGGGTTTCTCTAACGGGGGAATATTAGGAGGGTCACCATTTTTTTTTTTTTTTAAGGATAGCTTCTCTCAATTGGCTGAATACAAAAAAAAAAATCATATGGAATACTTAATGTTCAACTTTCAATAGACTGGTCAGGGAATGCATGGACTGTGGTGGGTCCACCCTACCCTGCCAATTGGCAGCAAGTCATAAAGAGCGTGAAAACACTTTTCAGAGGCTTCAGTTTATTAGACTTGTGTCACCCCTCTGCTCCCTTTTAGGACCACTATAGAGCATGAAAACACTGAACTTAACCTAAGAGGTCACCTACCCCCAATGCCTACTCCACTAAGGAAGTCGCCCACCGCCAATGCCCGCCCCACTAAGAGGAGGTCGCGCACTCCCAACGCCTGCCCCACTAAGAGGTCACCTACCCCAATGCCTGCCCACCCACCCAATGTCCACCCCCTAAGGGGTTTCCCTCACCCCAATGCCCGCCCCCTAAGGGGTCCCCCACCCCAATGCCCGCCCCCTAAGCGGCCCTCCACCCCAATGCCCGCCCCCTAAGCGGCCCTCCACCCCAATGCCCGCCCCCTAAGCGGCCCTCCACCCCAATGCCCGCCCCCTAAGAGGTCACCCACCCCAATGACCACCAGCATCCACCCCAATGCCCTCCCCTAAGAGGTCACCCACCCCAATGCCCACCCCCATCCACCCCAATGCCTGAACCCTGAGAGGTCATCCACCCCAATGCCCACCCCCATCCACCCCTAAGAGGTCCCCCACGCCAATGCCCCACCCCTAAGAGGTCCCCCACGCCAATGCCCGTCCCCTAAGAGGTCCCCCACGCCAATGCCCGTCCCCTAAGAGGTCCCCCACGCCAATGCCCGTCCCCTAAGAGGTCCCCCACGCCAATGCCCGTCCCCTAAGAGGTCCCCAACGCCAATGCCCGTCCCCTAAGAGGTCCCCCACGCCAATGCCCGTCCCCTAAGAGGTCCCCCACGCCAATGCCCGTCCCCTAAGAGGTCCCCCACGCCAATGCCCGTCCCCTAAGAGGTCCCCCACGCCAATGCCCGTCCCCTAAGAGGTCCCCCACGCCAATGCCCGTCCCCTAAGAGGTCCCCCACGCCAATGCCCGTCCCCTAAGAGGTCCCCCACGCCAATGCCCGTCCCCTAAGAGGTCCCCCACGCCAATGCCCGTCCCCCAAGAGGTCCCCCACGCCAATGCCCGTCCCCTAAGAGGTCATCCACGCCAATGCCCGTCCCCTAAGAGGTCATCCACGCCAATGCCCGTCCCCTAAGAGGTCACCCAATGTCCACCCCTAAGAGGTCCACCACACCAATGCCTGCCCCCTAAGAGGTTCCCCACCCCAATGCCCTCCACTAATATCTCACCCTCACCTATGCCAACCCAATTCCCTTTAACTTCTGCATAGAAGCTTATAAAGAGAAGCCACTACTGGCCCTAATTCAACTCTCAGTAGTCATGTGCCAAACTCAATATAAAAAAGGGACTACATGGAATTACAGTAGCAGAATTCAAAAATAATATTTGAAGGGATATATAACTGAAGGCAGGTTTTACACATCTGCCAGACTTTAGTTTAAAACAAAAAGCTGCTGGCATGCATAGAGCAAAGATCAACTAACCGCAGCATGGGAAGCTCTGCATTAAAGCAACAAAAGCGGCATTACTCTAAATTGTGCAAATATACTTCTGATGAGAACACTGGCAGAACATTTATTAGCAAAGTTCTGGGAATTTACATGCTCTGCGCGTCTTATTTTATATGCAGAGACAAACAGGGCCTCGGGAGCTGAGTGTTCCTAGTAGCAGGCTATTCCACCCACTAACAAAGTGGTTGCCCGTCAACTATGCCTAGTAATTAAACTGGCACTGTGTAATTACTTTGCTATCAGATCGAGCCAACTGCTGTAATGGATTTGTGGAAAAAATCGAGTGAAAAGAGCACTGCACCTGCTACAGAAAGGTCTTCCCCTGAAGCAAGTCTACTTTACAAGTCTTCTACTGCGACCAGAACACTCTGTACTGGATGACGACAGAGCTGAGGAGGGGGGCCAAAGTCACCAATTCAGTATACATGTACACTTAAAAGGGCACGGCTGCCAGCAGTCGGATCACTGTGCAATCGACAGCCCTCGCGTCTGCTGTAATGCTAAAAGTTGAACATATAATTACATGTAGAGAGGCTTCTAAAAAAAGGACAAACTTCTCAGCCTCAGGGGCTGTGTAGCAGACATAGGGAACATCCACATAAAATGGTTATGTGTGAGCAATACCAAATACTTATGACCTGCTGAAGTTCTCAATGCCAAGAGTTTCCAACAAGGGGAGAAACCTGTGCTATAGGAGTGTTCATCCACCCAGACGCTGAATCAGAGAAGGAGGCAACGGGTTTGCGTATTCTTGGGAGACGGACGGGCAGGGGTGTCTCAACGCCTATTGCTCTCAGATAACCACCCACATTTTAAGGAGAACCTATTTTAGCACCAGCATGAGATAGTAACACGGTGTTTGGTTTTTGGAATCCTCTGCCAAAGGGAGGTGGTGACCACTAATATCAGGGAACATCAAATGAATACCTTAGGTACTGAACACAGTGGCCTAGAACTAGAAGTTCAGTACACCGGTTGACCCAGCCTGCTCTGCTCTATGGGCGGTTGGGTGTAAATGGGAAGGCTGCCCCGTTTACACCCAACTTCCCTCCGATCCAAAAGAAGGGATCCCCTTTCTATTTGTTTTTGGCAGATTGGAAAGGACGGACGGTCAGAGGCAGTTGGACACTTTTTTCAACTGCCCCTGAACTCTTTAAATGTTATCTTATGTGTACGTGTACACAGGTTCGTTTACTGATGTTTTAGGCAGTTGCGTTTATAGGCCTATTTTTTTTTTTTTAAAGGCAAAAAAATTAGTTCAGACACCAAAGTTTCCCACATTTCAGACGCCAAACGCAGTAACGCGTGTTTTGCAGCGTTTCGTTTATAGGCGTTTTTGTCCTTGGGCCATTAAAAAAAAAAAAAGTTTGTAAAACGCTACTAAACGCAAACGCAGCATGGAAAACAGACAGGCAGAACCGACCGCCGTGTAAAAAGGGCCTTAAAGCATAGTTCCACCCAAAAATTGAACTTCCGCTTTTTGGAATCCTCCCCCCCTCCAGTGTCACATTTGGCACCTTTCAGGGTGGGGGGGAGCAGATACCCGTCTAATACAGGTATTTGGCTCCCACTTCCAGGGATAGATAGCCGAGCCACCCGTGGCTATCTACACCACTTCTGGCATCTGCCCCCCCAGGTGGTCTTCTGGGACACACATGGGTCACAGAAGACAGCCGGGACCAGTGGGGTCACGCATGTGCAGTAGGGAACCAAGAAGGGAAGCCGCAAGGCGTGGGGGTCCCCCCAAATCAGAGCGCCCCCCCTCCTGAACTGTACCAGACGGCATGCCCTCAACATGTGGGGGGGTTAAGTGCTTTGAGGCAGGGAGGAGCCCTGCGGCCCCCCTACCCCAAAGCATGTTGATGGGGACATGGGCCTCTTCCCGACAACCCTGTCGTGCTCAGGAAGGGAATGTACTTGTAGTTCATTCATAGGTCCTATGAATGATTGATTAGGGTACGTGGGTGGGGGCAGAGCCCTGCACAGCTACAGGGGGAAATAACTACCATCCACTGTCACGGGGAGGAGGGGGGGGGGGGGGCATTTGCATCATGTTACAAGCCAAGAGTAACGTGGCACAAAAAAGTGAATTTGGCTTTTAAATGTTCTTGGAATAAAAAAAAGCTCTACGTTGCTAAATATTAATACATAGGTTTATAAAGAGAAGAATCCCAGGATAACCACTGGGAATAAAAGTTGGTGATAGATGCAACAGACAATCAAACGCGCACCAGACTGGTAACACAAACACGCGCACCAGACTGGTAACACAAACACGCGCACCAGACTGGTAACACAAACACGCACACCAGACTGGTAACACAAACACGCACACCAGACTGGTAACACAAACACGCACACCAGACTGGTAACACAAACACGCACACCAGACTGGTAACACAAACACGCGCACCAGACTGGTAACACAAACACGCGCACCAGACTGGTAACACAAACACGCGCACCAGACTGGTAACACAAACACGCGCACCAGACTGGTAACACAAACACGCACACCAGACTGGTAACACAAACAAGCACACCAGACTGGTAACACAAACACGCACACCAGACTGGTAACACAAACACGCACACCAGACTGGTAACACAAACACGCACACCAGACTGGTAACACAAACACGCACACCAGACTGGTAACACAAACACGCACACCAGACTGGTAACACAAACACGCACACCAGACTGGTAACACAAACACGCACACCAGACTGGTAACACAAACACGCACACCAGACCACACCTTGTATAATGGACAACTAGTATCTGAAGCACTCTGTACGCCAGGGGTGGACCAAATACAATCTAAAAATGCACACAAGTGTCAGGGCCAGGCATCGTACCCAATGATATATATATATATATATATATGCGTTTTACATATTTTGTAGTCTAGTTATGGGGACAAACCCATTTACACCACATCCAGATGACATCCAAACCTACAACTGGTACAGTCCAACATCCACCAACTCAACACCAGTCAACCTTCACCACTGTTGATGTCTCTCCAGTGCCAACGTTTGCTGGAACTGAAGTGCTATTCATGATTTTATGTTCAGCCATAGATTTTTGTAGAATGTTGTTCCCAATAATTACTGTGGCTGAAAAATAAATCATTAAGTGCTTCATTTTTTGTTAAACATTAAATGAGAGGGGCCCCTCATACCTAGCAATTCTAACAAGGCCAACATCACAGCATCAGTTTAAATGCAAATATTCTTTACTGACCCCTTATTAGCAAATAAGGAGTTTGCATATTAACAAAACATCCATGTACGAACTTCAATAGTAAAGTTGTCCTTTAAAATGTCCCCACCCCTGAGCAGCAGCCACCTACCAACATTTTTAAAGGGGCTGTAAAGGTTTTTTATTTTCTAAATAGGTGCCTTTAAGCTAGTGCATTGCTGGTTAACTTGCCTTTTCCTTGCATTCTGAATGTTTTTTTTTTCCTTTGTCTAAATTTCTCACTTTCTGTTCCTCCTCAGTAAGCCTGCCACCATCATCTGAGCCTTTCTGGCTGGGGGTTAGCGTGCTCGCCCCCTCCCTTGGGACTACATCCCTGTGGGGAAGACGCTCTGAACGTTCACAGCTGACAAACCCCCCAGCCAGAATGTAAGCTTGCCCCCATCATCCAAGCCATTTTGGCTGGGGGGGTTAGTCAGCTGTGAACGTTCAGAGCGTCTGCCCACAGGGATGTAGACCCAAGGGAAGGGGGCGAGCACGCTGACTAACCCCCAGCCAGAACGGGTCGGATGATGGGGGCAAGCTTACAGAGGAGGAACCGGAAGTGATAAATTCAGACAAAGAAAAAACATTCAGAAGGGAAATCAAAGGAAAAAAGGTAAGTGAACCAACAATGCACTAACTTAAAGGAACCCATTTAGGGAAGAAAAAAAAAAAAACCCCTTACAACCCCTTTAAATTCAATTCACTCTGCTCCCACTTTCTTCACTGGGTTGGCTTTGCTCAGGCGCCACAACCTCCACTGGAAACGTCCAGATCCTTCTGTGTTGTGTTCGGACACCTGGCCCCATTCAGTCCTATAGCTGGAGCTTTACTCTTCTGGATGGCAAAGTGCCACCATGAGTATGGACCAGCCATAGAGTGAACGGGCCCGGCAGCTCTGTATGGGCTACACCCATGTCTCAGAACAGTAAAGATCTCAGGAGCAGGGCTGAAGAGATGTTTTGAGAGGCAACTGCCACTTCGGGATGGGGAAGAGGGGTTATTACTAAAAAGGTTGTCCTTTAAAGTAGAACTCCATTCTTAAACTAGTCCTGAAAATCACCCCCAACAACAATGCTTACTGACCAGTGTAAAAAAAAAAAAAATAAACCTGTATATACTCAGTTTTCCCGCCTCCATGGTCAAGTCAAATGGCCCCGTTGTCAGCCAGCAGCGGCTGCAGGGCAGAGGAGGGAGTACCGACAATGGCAGGAAATGTCTGGGAGCGATATCACCCATAAGCTCCCATGTACCAGCCACTCCCTCCTCTCCCCTGCTGCCAATGCTGGCTGACATGGGAGCCAGATGACCTGACTGAATCAGAGAGGCTTGATAGGCAAGGATATACTTTTTTTAAAACACAGGTCAATAAAAAGGTGTCAGGAGGGGGTGGGAGCACCTTTTAGATTAGTTGGGTTTAGCCTGTGACCAAAGCCCAAATGCCGCAACACCAAATAGAAGCCCAAGTAAGACAAGTGAAATTAAAGTGGCTTCAGCTCTGCTCCACGCCCCGGCGTGTTTCACCCACAGCCGGCTTAATCATGTAAAACGCATAGGGCTGTGGCCTGCTAAAGCTGTTCACTTATTTGGTGTGTGGTGTTTGGACTTTTCTTTGGGTAAGGAGTGCAAATCGGGGCCAGACCCTTTGTCCGCACCCTCAGTGACCATCACTGGTGATTGGGGCCCTGGTGTGGCACCCAAAGCTTTTTATTAAGACCATAGTTATGTTTAGGCTGGAATTCTACTTAAAGGGCTTGTAAAAGTAAAAAAAAAAAAATTCCCTAAATAGCTTCCTTTACCTTAGTGCAGTCCTTCACTTACCTCATCCTTCCATTTTGCTTTTAAATGTGCTTATTTCTTCTGAGAAATCCCTACTTCCTGTTCTGTCTAACTCCACACTGTAACGCAAGGCTTTCTCCCTGGTGTGGAGTGTCGTGCTCACCCCCTCCCTTGGACTACAGGAGAGTCAGTGCGCTCTACATTGCAGAGAGAAAGGAGCCGTGTGTTAGTGGGCGTCTTGACTCTCCTGTAGTTGAAGGAGTGAGCACGACACTCCACACCAGGGAAAATGGAAGGATGAGGTAAGTGAAGGAGGACTGCACTAATTGGAGCACAGGCCGGTGTACACGGTGAGGATTCGGCACAACCGGTACCAATTTAGTATTTTTTTTTTTATTTGAATATAAAAACATTTGAACCAACCAATATGCATCCATAAAGTCCCACGCCACACCCCACCACTGGGAAACTATATCGAGGACTGCACGAAGGTAAAGGAAGATATTTAGGAGAAAAATTACTTTTACAACCTCTAAAGAATTCTGGTTGTCTAAAACCTTTAGATACAGACTATCACATCGGCATTTAGCAATCATTCACCAACAACTACACAATCACACAATGACAACTCTCCATCCACACAAAACACATTAAAAGAAAAATAATAAAAAGTTTACAGAGTATTGTTTTACTCCTCGGGGTCAAATTGCTCTACTTGAGACAAAAATAGTGCCCTCCTCCTGATCATTCCACAATGCAAAAGGTAGAGGGAGAAAAGTGAAAATAGATACCTGTGAGAAGGGAGTAATTTTAGCATCACCTCCATATGGTGTACATCAGGATTTTCTCTACCCACCCACCTACAAAAGGTAGTAGGATGCAGGTTTCTGAGAATCACTCAAGCAGGCCAATTCTTTGCCCAGAACAAGCTTTTTCTCCACAGGGAAACAGGTGAAAGAAAACAGGTCAGAACTGGGAAAACAAAACACTCCCTCAGATTGGCAGACACAACTACACAAAAATCATACTGACGAGAGAGAGAGCGGACGATGGAGACGTGTCCTGTGGAGAGACGGCCGGGTCAGACCAAACATTACACTGGATCCCCAGAAATGACTGACTTGTATGATAATAAAAACGTTTCTTCAGAGTCCTTGAAGTTTCCAAACGCGATAGAAGAGCCCTCGAAATGCAAAGAGCTGCCTTGAATTTTTATTTTTTTTAATTTGTCAACCACAATCTGATAAAACGTAAAGAACATCTTCAGAACACACTGATCTCTAGGTCAGGAGAAGGACAACGACCTCCATGCACCCATTTCAGAGAATTGCATCTTCAAAGTTCTGGTTTGTTGCAAATATCTGCCCCCCCCTGATTTGCAAAAGTGTCAGTAAAACCTGCCTTGGAACCTCTAGGGCAGGGGTCTCCAAACTTTTCAAAGGGCCACTTTATTGTCCTTCAGACTTCAGAAAGGGCCGGATTGTGGCCAGTGGGTGCAGAAAGTATCCTGGACCCAGCACAAGCAAGAATAAATGTGGCCTCAGGGTTGGTGGTCAGGAGGAGGAAGAGTAGTAGGGCCCTTATCAGTAAGAGGAATAGTAGTATCCCATCATTGATATCAGTAGAAGAATTAGTGTCCCCTTGGTGTCAGTGGAAGGAATAGTGCCACCTTGTTGGTGTCGGTGGAAGCATAAAGGCTAGCAAAGGGCCACATCTGGCCCTCGGGGCGCAGTTTGGAGACCCCTGCTCTAAGGCACAGGTGTCAAACACAAGGCCTGCGGGCCCTCATGTGGCCCTCGCACCTCTCCTGCAGCTGCAGGAGAGCTCCAGCCCTTTTCTGGTCCTAGGCGCTCTACGGACTAGGTCGAAGCCGCGGCCTTTTCCTAGGATCGAAGCGAGCAGGATTTTTTTAGGCGAGGCCACGGCTTCAGCCTAGTCCGCAGAGCACCGGTTCTATGGAAATTTTGCCCTTGCAACTCGATTCAGATTTTAAATTGATTTTTTCCCACCAGCCCTAGTCTCAAGTAGGACCAGAGTAGAGCTGGAGCTCTCCTGCAGCTGCAGGAGAGGTGCAAGAGCCACATGAAATGGCCTGGAGTCCAAAGCTGCGGCCTTTTCCCAGGATCGCGGAGAGCGGGATTTTTTAGGCAAGGCTGTGCCTTCGGCCTAGTCCGCTGCCTTTTCCCAGGATCCCAGCGGACTAGGACGAAAGCCTTGAATAAAAACTCCTGCCGGCGCTGTGTCCATCAGAAAAAAAAAAAAAAAAAACTTGAATTGTGAATCAAGTTAAAAAAAAAAAGGTGATTTTTTTTGGGTAAAATCACCCATCTACTTCAGACCCTGTACTCTCTGCTTTCAAGCAATGCATCCAGCTTCTGCCCAGCAGCAGCATAAGGAAGGGGGGGGGGCACTGTGATGTAAGGGAGAGGGGGGACTCAACTTCTGATGGTGGGGGGGGGCTCGTGACATCCAATGTAAAGGGGAGGGGATGCGCTGGACATCTAAAATCGTACAGATACAACCGGCCATTTTGAGGGCAATCATAATGCCGATGCGGCCCATGATGCAATTGAGTTTGACACCCCTGATCTAGGGTTTTAAAAAATTTGATGTATGGCCTTTACATAGTTGCATTGGTCCAATGTAACTATGCACATACCATACCCCTGTGGGATCCTTCTATAACAAGGGTCTCCAAACGCTATAAACAAAGGGCTTGATTGTGGCCAGTGGGACTAGACAATTTCTCAGACTGTGGTTAGTGGGAGGAGGAATCGCGACCCCCATCGTTGGCCGCCAGCGGGAGGAGGAATCGCGACCCCCCCCATCGTTGGCCGCCAGCGGGAGGAGGAATCGCGACCCCCCCCATCGTTGGCCGCCAGCGGGAGGAGGAATCGCGACCCCCCCCCATCGTTGGCCGCCAGCGGGAGGAGGAATCGCGACCCCCCCCCCCCCCATCGTTGGCCGCCAGCGGGAGGAGGAATCGCGACCCCCCCCATAGTTGGCCGCCAGCGGGAGGAGGAATCGCGACCCCCCCCATAGTTGGCCGCCAGCGGGAGGAGGAATCGCGACCCATAGTTGGCCGCCAGCGGGAGGAGGAATCGCGACCCATCGTTGGCCGCCAGCGGGAGGAGGAATCGCGACCCATCGTTGGCCGCCAGCGGGAGGAGGAATCGCGACCCATCGTTGGCCGCCAGCGGGAGGAGGAATCGCGACCCATCGTTGGCCGCCAGCGGGAGGAGGAATCGCGACCCATCGTTGGCCGCCAGCGGGAGGAGGAATCGCGACCCATCGTTGGCCGCCAGCGGGAGGAGGAATCGCGACCCATCGTTGGCCGCCAGCGGGAGGAGGAATCGCGACCCATCGTTGGCCGCCAGCGGGAGGAGGAATCGCGATTCCCCCCCCATCATTGGCCGCCAGCGGGAGGAGGAATCGTGACCCCCATCATTGGCCGCCAGCGGGAGGAGGAATCGGGACCCCCATCATTGGCCGCCAGCGGGAGGAGGAATCGGGACCCCCATCATTGGCCGCCAGCGGGAGGAGGAATCGTGACAACATCATTGGCTGCCATTATAGTGCCCTATTGTTGGGTGCCAGTGGGAGGAAACATTTTGCCCCATCTTTAGGTGTCAGTGGGAGACGAAATAGTGCCCTCATATCAGCGGGTGTCATTGGGAGGAATGCTGCCTCATATCCATGGGAATAACACTGCTCTAAAAGCTCTAGAATAACTCTAGTAGGCACCACTACTCCAGTGATCTCCATTGGCTTCTGGGTGGCTGTGCCCTGCTGCATTGTGAACACAAGAGGTTGGCCCCTCAGCACAGGCGCCGTACAGAGAATGCTTTGCATTTTCTCACTGAATGCAGAGATGAAGTGAACAGGAACGGGGTGGTGATGCCACACTTTCCTCCTTGACCAGTGGAGAATGTTATCCATTCACTGAGAGAATGCAAAGTGTTCTCTGAATGGTAAAACTGGGAGTTATTTAACCAAGTGGGCAGGGTGTGAAAAGATGGCAGAAGGTGGCACTTGGAAGATGCAGAGTACTGGATTAGGCGCATGGAGGCAAATTTAATGCCATTTGATTATACCCATCTATGACCAGTGTAAAGATCAGTGGTTTCTGGATTTGTCTTTACTCGTTCCCATCACCCACTCGAAAAACACATTTGCCTTTCCAAAAAAAAAAAAATTGCAGAGGAGTTCTTAGGATAACCCTGAAGAAACGGTGCACAGTTTAGTGGTACAATAAAAAGTATGATGAAACCAGCTGAGGCCACCGAGGACTTCTAGCCGCTCCGACCAACTACCAGGAGATCTGTCGTGTCAACAGCTGGAGCCCCCGAGATTGTACGGCCTGCTATTGTCAGTCATTGCTGGGGATAAAAGATGCTGCAACTTGGCTAAGCCAACAGCAGGAACATAAGGCAATCAAGTATTAAAGAATCTGATCGAGAAGTCCGATGACCCCTACAGGAGGGCAACACTCTGGGGCAGATTTACTAAAGGCAAAATAGACTCCGTAACTTAAAAGGCAGTTGTTTCAGAGCTTGGTAAATAAGGTAAACCTTCATGCAGAGAACACCTAATCACATGCAAGGGAAAAAAAAGAAAAAAAATACAGTGGAACCTCGTAATCCGTTCCAGGAGAATGCTTGTAATCCAAAGTACTCGCATATCAAAGCGAGTTTTCCCATAGAAGTCAATGGAAACAAAAATCATTTGTTCTGCATTGACTACAATGGCATGCAATACCGCATGTGGCCAGAGGTGGGGGCGGGCGCCGGAGAGCCTCAGAAACAGTCTGAAAGGCCCGAGTACAGCTTGCCTGACCTTAAGAAACCTCAAGGCACGGGAACAGTATTTCCGTGTCTTTCCGAGCATTTCGGAACGACGCCACCCCACTCCGGCACCCCTCTACCTCAGGCCAAACGCACTACTGCACACCTCTTTGGCCCGAATCCTGCTCGTTTTGCGAGACAACACTTGCAAACCAAGTTAGCAATTTTTTAAATACAGTGCTCTTTTTGCGGAACGCTCGTTAACTGCACTACTCGCAATCCGAGGTTCCACTGTACATTTTTTTTTTGCTTGCACATGATTGGATGATGAAAGTCTGCATAGCTTCTGCTCATTTACTAAGCTCTCGAGCAACTTTAGTAAAACAAACCCCATATATCTGCTCCAAAATCTTAAAAAATACAGCTGTTAAGGTAAATCAACTTCTTTCAGGCTCTTTAATAAAATGAGGCCACTTACCACTAATAAAATCCACACATTGACAAAACAGGATAGGTACAAAATGATGAGTCTATGCAGTATATGAATGACACTTTGTTTCCTCATAGATCACCAATTTGTACATAACATGTCAGCATTTCTGAGAGACAAATACCCCTAGGGCATCATTCACGTGGGGCATATCAATGCATTCACCTGTGCGAGGGCTGTGTGTACCTGTACGGGTGTTGCATGCTTCCCCCCCCCCCAATGTAGGCAGCCCCGTGTCAACTGGAACACAACCCCTGCATTTGAAATCCATGTGGGTGAGCAGCTCAGAACGCAGAGTCTGTGCACCTGCCCAAATGAAAATTGGGAGTAGTGTGTGGTCGGTGGGGTGGTCCCTGGATGGACAAGGCTCATCTTTGATCTTTACTGCTCTTTCAATTGTTCCCCCCCCCCCTTTTTATTTTTTACCATCAATAATGTATATTGTGTAGCTGCACTGATACACCTTTTTGATGGTTGATCATCCTCACTTTAGACATACTGTATCAGTTATTAGTCATTTTTGGTACATGGCTGCCCTATATAGGGCTAGGTGGCAATGGCTAACAGATTAGGGGGCGGCATCCCTTATGGACGATGTGCCCAGCCCCTAATCTACATGCGGGGAGCCAGACACATGGAGCCCCGGCTCTTCCTTCCCCCTAAGGCAGTGGACTCCAAACTATGGCCTTCCAGTTGTTCAGGAACTACAATTCCCACCATGCTTTACAATGCTTCAATGGCAGGGCTCGACAAATCCCAGGCGCCAGGTCGCCAATGCGACTAGAAATTTCACCCTGGCGCCTGGGCTTTGATCAGTGAGGGGGATCTATCTATACTATGGAAGGGGTTCTGTACTTAGTGGGTGGGTCTTTAATGAGAGAGGGGGGGTCTATAGTTGGTGGAGGGGGGTGATACCAACCCTAGTAACGACACTGGGGCTCATCACTGAGTCATACCAAAAAAAAAATGGCGCCTAGCTTTTTTAGCTGGCTCCTAGAGTCGAAGCAAATTTGTCAAGCCCTGCTTCATGGAACGTGTAGTTCCGCAAGTAGCTTGGAGATCCCTTCCCCAAGTTAAAGATCTGTCTCCCACCAACAGAGGGGAATGGCGGATAGCGTTGGATTGACATCGCCTCGTTGTCAGTCTAATGCCGAGGTGGGATTGCTTGCGACAATCACAACCTTCTTGTCCACCAGGGGGGTGCTTACAAACTATAGGTGGGCCACCAAACCCTTGTTTGGCCCTTGGTGTGAATCTTGGACTTAAGCACGATATTGAAGCCTCATGTTTAGTTGCAATCTCCCATTGAGGCTCACATTGGGCTCTTTGAGCGAATTAAGTTTCTTTAGTGATGGTTCTCCAATGACCTACTGGCACATCCCCATCCCTTTGGGGCAGGGGTCTCAAACTTGCGGCCCTCCAGCCGTTGCTAAACTACAAGTCCCATGAGGCATTGCAAGGCTGAGTGTTACAAGCAGGACTCCCACAGGCAGAGGCAAGATGGGACTTGTAGTTTCGCAACAGCTAGAGGGCAGCCAGTTTGAGACCTCTGCTTTGGGGAATCTACTTTTATACAATCTGGATGAAGAGCAAGTACATACAAAATAGTCTACAACTGCCACACCTTCTGAAGGACTACGAAACGCGTAGAACATCCAATCCTCCATTGCTGGACATTTCAGCAATATCGATTGAGAAATAACCTTCCCGTTCGCCGTTGGGGGGGGTGGGCGACGCCCTTCCCGTTCACCTCCAGCACCGGGGGGCCTGGACAGAGGGGAGGCAGCATTCGTTTGCCACCCCCCTGCTAAATCTGTAGCACCAGCCGCCACAGGATTAGCTTCTCCCACCAGATTATACTTCATTCTTCTAGAAAGTATCATGTTTATTGTTTTCTAATTGTATAATGTGCATTTCATTACTGGCAAGTTTAGAGTCATGGGAGATTGTTATATGCCTAAGTTTTATTACTTCAAACTTGGCGTTCATTTTATTATGCATACTCTGGGCTGCTTTACTTTTCTAGTTCTCTGTCCTATTTTCTAAATGTAATGGATTAATACAATATTCCAGTGTTAGATCTTTTTTTTATCCCCCCAAAAAATCATAAAAACAAGGGATACAGAAAATTGGGAGCAGTGACCGTCTGTGCAGCCACTGCATCCCAACTGACATGAATGGGGCTGCCTGCACGGGGATGCACACAACACTTGTTTATCCCGACACAGGTAAACACAGCCTCCGCACTGGTGTACCCATTGATACGCATCACGTGAACAAGGCCCATCACATAATCGGCTTATTCTAACAGGTTTCTATAGTCTATGTACATTGTTCAAGGGCTTGTTGCACACTTATAGCAGCTCCCGGATTCAGGTAACTAGTCGATCTTCAGCCAGAGGCCAAACTAAGCAATGGAGCGAGTAATTCCCTCTTTTAGTCAAGTGTAGGGTAGGATTGTTATTTAGGGAGGTACAGCTAGTAATAAGTATGAAAAAGGTACAGAAGGTGAGGATTCAATGTCACTAAAAATACGAGGGGAAAAAATTGATCGGCTGCTGATTTTTTACGTTTCCCACACCGACAAAAAAAAAAAAAATGATCAGTCTATAGTTTTAATGGTCGATTTTAACAGTGAGAACAAAAATATCCAGAAAAAAAAAACACATTAAAAAAAAGTTCTACATCTTTTTCTTGTGAAAAAAAAAAAAAGTTATACATCTGCATTTTAACCACTTAAGCCCCGGACCATTATGCAGGTTAAGGACCCTGCCCCTTTTTGCGATTCGGCACTGCGTCGCTTTGACAATTGCGCGGTCGTGCGACGTGGCTCACAAAAAAATCTGGCATCCTTTTTTTCCCCCACAAATAGAGCTTTCTTTTGGTGGTATTTGATCACCTCTGCATTTTCTATTTTTTGTGCTATAAACAAAAATAGAGCGACAATTTTGAAAAAAAAAAGCCATATTTTTTACTTTTTGCTAGAAAAAAAATTAAAACATTTGCCTCAATTTAGGCCGATACATATTCTTCTACCCATCTTTGGTTAAACAAATAAATAAAAAATATCGCAATAAGCGGTTAACGATTGGTTTGCGCAAAATTTATAGCGTTTATAACAGTGGTCATCAACCTTGTCCTGCAGGGCCCCCCTCGGAAAAGTGGGTTTACTTCCTCTTTAAAATGCAAATCAATTTAACTTTTTTTTTTTAAAGAGTTTTTTCGGATTTGTTGTTCTGTCTCTCGCTGTTAAAATAAACCGTCCATTAAAATTATAGACCGATCATTTATCCACTGCCAAATGTACAAAATCAGCAGGTGATCGAATACTTTCCCCTCACTGTAGTATGATGGTTGTCTGTAGCTAAATGGTGGAAACCAAGACATGTTGTCCTACAGTAAAATTTGTCAACAGTTAAACAAAAGCAGGCAATGACAGGTCGTAATGTGATGATGCGAGTCAGTCTTGGGAGGACTATGGGTAAAGGGCATAGGCTGCAAGGTCCAGTCTGCTTTTCGGCATTGGAGACAAGCGTCACATCAAGGACTGGCATGCCCTATTTGGGGTGGGTGGTATGTTAGTAAGACAGGAACACCCGCACTCACTGGGTTAGTAAAAAGAACAAAGTACACAGGACAGGGTGTAGGAATAGAATGGGTAGTAAAGACCAGTTAGCAGGATGGCAAATTTATTATGGAGTCGAGCACTGGTACTAAACCAGACAATCTTTACCAAAAAATAAACAGATCCAATAAAAAAAAAACAGGCCAAAATGACTTATGGTAGCAAAAATATCTGCAGGTTTCTCCAGAATAAAATTTAAAGCTTCTCAACTGGTTCGTTCAGACTCCGTTTTAGCAACACGGAGATGTAATTTTTGCTAGCAAGTAAAATTTTCCTGACAAACTGGCTCTAGATTAAGGTGTTATGAATGAATCCATTGCATTGATACAGTAGGATTAAAAAAATAAAATAAATTAAAGGGTAATAAAAAAGCAGCTTTAGGTTTATGCCAGAGAACCCTCTTAGGATGAAACCTCTCCAATCATGGCGACATCCAGTAGTTGCTTTGATAAATGCGAATTGTCATGATGTCAGAACACATACTGTATACGCATGTCTGCGCTATATACTAGAGCTGCACAATTAATCCTTAAAAAAATCGTGATCTCGATTCGATCTCCAATGCAGAGTTTGCGGATTCTTTTATATAACAGGTGGAGAGACTATCTGCTCACTCAGCTGTCAAAAAGAAAATATCCAGGCAGTCTGCCAAGTTTAGATCAAAAGGGATAAACTTCTGTGTGTTTAGAAAAAAAATCAAGGCAGTCTGCCAAGTTTTTAACAGGAAACATTGTAACTTGTGTTCCCTTCTTAGATATCAAAGGGATAAACGTGTGTGTGTGTGTAAGGCCCCTTTCACACTGGGGCAGGATAGCGTTTTTTTTTTTGGGGGGGGGGGGGGGGGGGGGGGGGGGGACTACACCGTCGGAATTGCGGCGGTATTCGGCCACTAGCGGTATTAACCCCCACTAGCGGTCGAAAAAGGGTCAATACCGCGGCAATGCACCTCTGCAGAGGCGCATTGCCAGCGGTATTACTGCGGTGTCCCATTGTTTTCATACACACCGCTCCTCTCTCACTGCTCCAAAGATGCTGCTTGCAGGAGATTTATTTTTTCTCACGTCAGCGCATCGTCTTAGGCTCCTTACACACGGAGCGGTCCGTTTTTCGGTCCGCTCCGTGTGTCCATCAGCTCAGCAGGGGGGGGCTCCGCTCAGCTGTCGGCGGACAGGGTGGTCCCCGCACACTGTGCAGGGACCGCCCTGTCTCTCCTCCGCTCTCCCCTATGGGGAGTCGGATGGAAACGGACCGTCTGCATCCGATCCGTTTGGCCGGACGGAAGAAAAATAGGACATTCTTCCGTCCGCAAAAACGGATGCGGATCTGGCGCACGTTAGCGAATGCATCATCCGCTAATGGATCCGCTCCCATAGGGGCCCATTACAAGTCCGTAAATGGACTTGTAATGAGCGGACGAACGGTCCGCTAGTGTGAAAGGACCCTTAGTGTGAAAGCCCCCGGGCTTTCACATAGAGAATGCTGGGGCAGGAGTATTTCAGGCATTACTTATGCGCCGTTTTTAGCACCAAAATTCCTGAAATACGCCTCAATTTGAAAGGGGCTGAAAGAAAAAATCCGAGCAGTCTGCCAAGTTTTTAACAGGAAACATTGTAACCGATGCTTCCTTAGATCAAAGGGATAAACTCTGTAAAGTAAAAAAAATCCCGGCAGTCTGCTAAGTTTGTAACATGAAACATTGTAACCAACTCCCTTCTTGGATCAAACTTCTGTGTATAAATGCAGGATGTTTAACCACTTAAAAGTTCAAATCTTTTTCCAACACTTTATATATATATATATATATATATATTTATTATATATAAATTACCTGGAACCCACAAAAATATTTTAGCAGAGACCCTAGGGAATACAATGGCAATTGCTTCAATATTTTAAGTCACACTGTATTTGCCCAGCAGGATTTTAAATGCAATTTTTGGGGGAGGAAAAAAATACACTTCAATAAAAATAAATAAAAAATAAAGTAAAGTTAGCCCAATTTTTTTTGGCTTTAAAGTGGTTGTAAACCCTCTCTGATCACTTACACCTACAGGTAAGCCTAGATTAAGGCTTACCTGTAGGTGCAAGAAATATCTCCTTAACCTACACAGTTAAGGAGATATTTGCAGAGAAAAATGCACCGATGTTTAAGGTGCATGCGCGCCGTAGACATCGGCGCAGGCGCAGAGAATGCCTGTTTTTAGAATGGATAATGCCGGCTTTGACGGCTCCCGCACAGGCCAATCACAGCGCCAGAGCGGTAATACACAGAAGTAACCTCCGGGAGAGATGTCTGCGACCGGAATGGGGACACTAAGACAGCTTCGTGGGCTTCCATCTAAGGTAAGTAATTCAAAATAAGCTAGTATGCTAGCTCATTATGCCTTTGTCTTGCAGGTTATGTTATTTTTATATTTTTTTGAGGGGGTTTACAAAAGGGGTCAAGTCCTGGGGAAAAAAGTGTGGGAACTCCCACCCAAGATCCACTCCCCCACCAAAAATAAATAAAAAATGATACACTCATATGCATTATTACTAAACTGCATGTTTTGTTTCGATCCACTGTACCTTAGTAATCCTTTATGTTACTGGCCGCTTCCTGTATATGGATTCATCAGGTAGTGTGCGGGTATTCCGTCACTTCCTCGATGCCGCAATGTCTCCTGGGAGCTTTTGTCATTGTTCCCAGGAAACATTGCGGAGGTCTGCCACGAGTTATCGCAGGATTTAGAAAGAACTTTAAGAAAGTTCCAGACCTCCGCAATGTCTCCTGGGAACAATGACAAAAGCTCCCAGGAGACATTGCGGCATTGAGGAAGTGACGGAATACCCGCACACTACCCAATGAATCCATATACAGGAAGCGCCCAGTAACAAAGGATTACTAAGGTTGCCTGCCCCTGACAGTGACTCGAGCTGGGCATCACCGCTTAGTGAAGGATTGGCTCGGGCGGCTCTAGTCCTGCAAAGGGAACTGCGTTCCTGCTGTGAAAAAAGTGCAGGGACTCCGTTCCCACAGGACTTGAGCCCTGGTTTACAACCACTAATGTGAAAGATGATATGCCACGGGAATCGTGATCTACCTTCTAAGCAAAAAAAATTGTAAAATCTCATTTTAGCCAGAATCGTGCAGCTCTACTATATACAATTTCCAAAATAGTTTTTTTTGCAGAACATTAACAGGTGTACCCAGCCAGAGAACGGTTTTAGTGTACCAGTATATTTTACAAGAACAGTAAAAAGAAGTCCAGGTATAGTTAGTCTTGCACTGGAGAGTACATATTTGGAATTTGTTAGTATCGAACACAAAAAAAATGTCATCAAGCAACCAGCTAGGAAAAACAATGACGTGTGGTGACAACATGAGACCAAAGGGGTATTTTAAACCCACTTCATGGAAGGGGAGGGGGGGGGGGGGTCACATATACCCCGACATTAAGTGAAAATTAAGCAGCGTGATGTTCAGACAGGGGAAAAGGACCAGACTGAAGAAGCATTTCTACTAGAAGAGGCGGGAGGGGCTCGTGTAGGTTTTGTTTCCGATGTGCTCCTGCGTCCTGCACCTCCACAAGGGATTGGTCTTTATCCAGCTAGCAAAGTGCCTTCAACTCAAAACATTTAACAAATCAGACAAGCAAGACAAAAAAAAGAAAGACAGGTTAACGTCAATAAAAATCAACAATTATCACGGTACATGGCATGGACAGTCGACATCCATGACATGACCTCCTCCATACCTTGGTTGAGATATGTCAGGGTCTCTTCATGGAGTTTAATAGCAGGGGATGTAGCTGAGCACAAGACATACTGGAATGGGGGCAGCTTTGCATCCACTTCCGGTGAGATATGCGGTTCTTCCTGCTTAAAAATCGGTAGGGCAAGGACGTCACTAAAGGAAAAAAAAAAAAAAAAAGGATTAGTATTCAGTTCCATTTCATGAACAGGAGGAAAATACGACACTATGCCCAACATTCCAAAAGTAAGCAATTCATCTGCAATGGGATAAAATGACAGGCCTGATGGAGCCAAGCTGGCTGTTTATTAACTAGAGCAGGGGGGGGTCTCCAAACTTTCTAAACAAAGGGCAAGTTTACGGTTCTATTACTAGGGTAGGACCCACTAATTGGGCTTGGCACTATATGACCATACAGTGTGACCAAACTAGGGTTGTCCCGATACCGAGCATTTGTGCGAGTACTTGTACTCGCACAAATGCTCCTAATGCCTGCCCGACACTTGGTCGGCGACGGGCAGACTCAGTGGTCAGTAGGCGGATCGGGCAAACGGATTCAGTGGGCAGGGAGGACGGAGTCAGTTGGCGGATCGGGAGGAGTGGGCGGCGGGCCTCAGTGGGCGGAGCAGTCGCCGTCAGCTTGGGCATCCAGACGTCCCATCTTGGCACACCCTGTACGTGGCCACAGTAAGCCAGCAGCTGACATCTTGTTACACCCAGCCCATATAGTTTGGGCTGGGTGTAAGGTGTCTGCTGATATTTATGCCGAGTGCAAGGTGTACCAAGATGGGCGCTGCAGCATAGCATTTTCTCATGTCCTTTATTGCTGCATTTCAGTGTCTGTCTGTCAGTGCCCGCCGCCTGTCAGTGCCCATAACTGCCACCTACCAGTGCCAGCCACCTATCAGTGCCCATCACTGCCGCCTATCAGTGCCAGCCACCTATCAGTGCCCATCACTGCCGCCTATCAGTGCCAGCCACCTACCAGTGCCTGCAACCATAGGTGCCACCTATCGGTGTCATCTATCAGTCCCCATCAGTAAATGCCACCTATCAGTGCCCAGTCAAATGGTCACATGGCGTTAAAAAAAAAAAAGTATTGGTAATTAGCGAGTACAATAAATATGATCAGGTGTTTTTAACTAGCCTTGCGGCTTCACTTCCTGGTTCCCTAAAGCGCATGCACGACTCACGCTGCACAATTTCACTAGTCCCTGCTGCCTTCTGGGACCTGTGTGTCTCCCAGAAGACAGCAGGGGGGGGGGCGAAGGAAGTGGCATAGATACCCGAGCCATCCGTGCGTATCTATCCCCGGAAGTGGGAGCAAATACCTGTATTACAGAGGTATCTGCTCCCCCCTGAAAGGTGCCAAATGTGACACCGGAGGAAGTTCCATTTTTGGGTGGAACTCCGCTGGTGACCCCCGACATGCCACATTTGGCATGTTTTCTTTGGGAGGGGGAGAGAGTACCCAGCTCCCACTTTCTCCCCTGGGACAGGAAGGAAGTTCACCCTCCCCCTCCAATCTTCTAGTGGTGCAACGGATCGTCATTGATCCGTGATTCGAACCGAAAATATTGATCCGAACCACATACACGTGATCCGCGGATTTCTTAAAAAAAAATTGTGCGTATGTTGAGTCCACACAGCATGGTCGGGGTGAGCAGAGGAACGGAGGAGCACTTTGGCTTCCCTGTCAAATATAATGATGAAGGAAAGAGGTTGGTGGATAAAAGTAAATAAAAACGTGATGGTTTGTAGGCACTGTGGCACAAGAAAGCCACATAACAGTGGAAACACGTCAAGCATGACCACGCATTTGAAGCGACATCACCCCGGTGTTTCACTGTGAAAATAAAAGCGAAAACGCTGTAAGTGCTTGAGCCACGTTACTATATTTTTATTTTTTTGGCGATCCGAAAAATGATCCGATCTGTGACTCTGATCCGAGAAACGATCCGAACCGTAAGTTTTTTGATCCGTTGCGCCCCTAAAATCTTCTGGGACACGTCTCAGGTCCCAAAGGATTGCTCTGCAATTCACAGAGCGTAGCGCGACTCGTGCAGTGCGAGCCAACCTGTGAAGGCATGCCCACAGTTAGAATGCCAGCGCCAGGCGTCGCGTGCCCGCCATCGCTCGACCGTGGAACAGTCGAGTGTCCGATTATTAAAAGTCAGCGGCTACACGGTTTGTAGATGCTGACTTTTTAAATGGGTGGAACTCAGCTTTGAAAAAAAAAAAAAAAGTTACACCCACTTTTGCATTACTTTCAGTAGCAGCCCTCGAACATTAGACAATTAAAAATTCCCCAAAGATAATATTCTTGGACCACCTTTGGAGGAGACTTGGCATTCAGCAAACCAACGTCACTACACCCCCCCAAAGCTCTACCAAATTTCATTTTGCTGCTATAGCGATGAAGAATTTTGCTCAGCAGGAAGTCGCCAAGCACAACCCGCTAATCCACTTTAATACGCCTATCCTGCGCTACAAGACACAGTTAAAAATGTAATCTCCCAGCTGGAGACCAATCTTTTTTTAAAAATCCATATTTAGTTGGGGGTGGGGGGTGGGGGGGGCATGTTGAGGTTGAACTGCCAAGGCCAGAAAAGTTGACTTTCTGCATAGCTGGTGTAATCCAGAGAACATTGTGAAGATTGATGTTGGCTGGCGAAGCGCCACTGAAACAAGTTCAACAAAATGTGACCACTCCTGTCAGGAAAGATCTGGTTCAGACTGGAGCTGCGTGTGGAATAAGCATTACCCGGCATGCAACGGGAGGAGCAACGCACTCTATGACTTTGTGATGCAATAACCAATATTTCATCTGATAAAAAAAAAAAAATATCGAGAACATCCAAAAAATGTGCAGCTTGGCTACTTAGACCCCCCCACCCCCCAAAAAAAAAAAAAAATCAAACAGCTGCATCAGCGTTAGAATAAAATCAAATACTTGCTAAAAGGGCGTTTCAAATTTGGAGTGTTCAAGTATAGACAAAAAAACAAAACAAAAAAAAAAAGAAAATGATTTAAACCCCAAACAAGCTACAATGTTACAATTTACGACTACAGACTACAGAGATGAGGCGTTTGATTATCCCCCAGGAAGAAGAAGTTTGAAAGTTTTAGATTGATTTAGCAATCGATTGGCGATCATTAAGTATGTTTAATGTCATGTTTAATGTCAGGGCTCGACAAAATCCGGGAGCCAGGTCGCAATTGCGACAAGAAATTGTGACCTGGTGCCCGCGCCCGCCGGCAATTGAGGCCGCGGCCTACAAGGCCACGGCCTGTTACCGGCCGTCGCGGGCAGGGGAGGTGGGGGCGCACAGAGTGCCCCCACCTCCCCCGCTGCGCGATCGCGACGGGCCCACGACGGACGGTAATTGAGGCCGCGGCTTTGCGGCCTTGTGAAGTGCCAAGCTTCCTTCAGTGACCTGCGCCATCTGGTGGTGGCCGTTGACACATTACAACTGCTGTTTTACTTGTAATGCCATTTTTCACTGCCATCTCCTTCCCTCTAATTAGAACCCCCAAACATTATATACATTTTTTATTCTAACACCCTAGAGCAGTGATGGCGAACCTTGGCACCCCAGATGTTTTGGAACTACATTTCCCATGATGCTCAACTACACTGCAGAGTGCATGAGCATCATGGGAAATGTAGTTCCAAAACATCTGGGGTGCCAAGGTTCGCCATCACTGCCCTAGAGAATAAAATGGTGATCGTTGCAATACTCGTCACGCCATATTTGCGCAGCGGCCTTACAAGCGCACTTTTTTGGGGAAAATAAAATAAAAAATAAAAATATAAAACAGTAAAGTTATCCCAATTTTTTTTATATTGTGAAAGATAATGTTACGCCGAGTAAATTGATACCCAACATGTCACGCTTCAAAATTGCGCCCGCTCGTGGAATGGCGACAAACTTTTTCCCTTTAAAATCCAGCCAACATCCAGAAACACACACACAACCAACCAACATCCAGAAACACACACACAACCAACCAACATCCAGAAACACACAACCAACCAACATCCAGAAACACACACACAACCAACCAACATCCAGAAACACACAACCAACCAACATCCAGAAACACACCCACAACCAACCAACATCCAGAAACACACCCACAACCAACCAACATCCAGAAACACACCCACAATCAACCAACATCCAGAAACACACCCACAACCAACATCCAGAAACACAACCAACCAACATCCAGAAACACAACCAACCAACATCCAGAAACACAACCAACCAACATCCAGAAACACAACCACAACCAACCAACATCCAGAAACACAACCACAACCAACCAACATCCAGAAACACAACCACAACCAACCAACATCCAGAAACACAACCACAACCAACCAACATCCAGAAACACACACACAACCAACCAACATCCAGAAACACACACACAACCAACCAACATCCAGAAACACACCCACAACCAACCAACATCCAGAAACACAACCAACCAACATCCAGAAACACAACCAACCAACATCCAGAAACACAACCAACCAACATCCAGAAACACAACCAACCAACATCCAGAAACACAACCAACCAACATCCAGAAACACAACCAACCAACATCCAGAAACACAACCAACCAACATCCAGAAACACAACCAACCAACATCCAGAAACACAACCAACCAACATCCAGAAACACAACCAACCAACATCCAGAAACACAACCAACCAACATCCAGAAACACAACCACAACCAACATCCAGAAACACAACCACAACCAACATCCAGAAACACAACCACAACCAACATCCAGAAACACAACCACAACCAACATCCAGAAACACAACCACAACCAACATCCAGAAACACAACCACAACCAACATCCAGAAACACAACCACAACCAACATCCAGAAACACAACCACAACCAACATCCAGAAACACAACCACAACCAACATCCAGAAACACAACCACAACCAACATCCAGAAACACAACCACAACCAACATCCAGAAACACAACCACAACCAACATCCAGAAACACAACCAACCAACATCCAGAAACACAAACAACCCACACCGAGAAAAAAAAACAACCAACATTCAGAAAAAACAGAGTGGGTTTGTAGGAGGATTTGGGAGGTATTTAAACCCGCCCTCCATCCTCCTTCTGGGCGTCGGTTTTCTTGTGTGTGGGATTTCTGGGTATTGCACATCACTTCCTGTTTCTGTCCAGAGCAATAGAGGCAGCTGCTGCAGGTGTTCATTGTGCTCTCCTCAGGATTTCCAGCAGACCGGACTGTCTGTACCCCATACTCCTCTGTCAGCTGAGCACCGCTCACCCCAACCGCCCCCCCCGCTTCTCCCGATGCTTGCAGGGGGGGTGCAGGTCTGTAGTTGTGGCAGGCACCATTGGGGGGGGCTGTCCACCATGTCAGCCAGGCCCTTGTCAGCATCATAGGGGCCGCCTGCTTCTCCATTCGGGCTCACGCTGTGGGGGGTCCCTCCGTGCTCCCTCCTGCTCTCCGGGCATACTCTGAGAGGGGAGCCAGCCGTCCTCCCTCTCACTCCTCCGGGCACCCACGTCCACGTGGTACAGGGCTCCATGGAGACCGCCCGCCTGTTCCTCCCGCCCCCCGTTTGCTCCAATGACGTCACCCGCTCCATGGCTCCTCACACTAATCTAGTACCTCACATGGGGGGATGTTGGTTGGGTCAGGTGCGGTAGTTTTGTGGGCTCAGTCAGCATTGGAGGTCGCATCCCGGTGCGGGGGGGGGGGGGGGGGTCGGGTGTGTGGGCATGTGCTTTCCCTGTCCGCACTCTGCTTCCTCCTAGCTGTGTCATGTAGCTGAGCGCTGTTTGGCTGAAGGAGCATCTTCCCCAGCGCGGCCTGTTTCCTCCCCTGTGACACATGTCTCCCAGTTACAGCCCAGTGGGTGCTGAGGGCTCCCCGTCAAAGTTTGAGTTTCTCCTGCTAGTTAAGGTTCTTCTGATGGTTACGTTTCTCTTATGTTATGCGATTCATGTCAGGCGATTACGTTTTTCATGCTAGTTATGTCCTCATGCTATGTGTTCTTATGCTAGTAATGTCCTCATGCAATGTGTTTCTTATGCTAGTGATGTCCTCATGCGATTATGTTTCACGTGCAGGCACGGTCTCATGCGATCACGTTCGCGTGTGATTGTGGTCATCGTGTTACGTTTCTCATGCAATCACGGTTTTCATGGTGGTTCTCATGCGATTACGTTTCGCATGGTAGTTCTCATGCGATTATGTTTCCCATGGTTTCTCATGCGATCATGTTCATGTGCGATCACGGTCCTCGTGTGTTATGTTTCTCATGCGATCACGTTCTCATGCGATTATGTTTCGCATGGTGTCTTCTCATGCGACTATGTTTCCCATGCGACTATGTTTCCCATGGTATGTTTCTGACTCGATTAGGTTTTTCATGTGACTAAGTTTCCCATGCGGCGACTACGTTTCCCATGGTATGTTTCTGACTCGATTACGTTTTTCATGTGACTACGTTTCCCATGGTATGTTTCTGACTCGATTACGTTTTTCATGTGACTACGTTTCCCATGCGGCGACTAAGTTTCCCATGGTATGTTTCTGACTCGATTACGTTTTTCATGCGACTAAGTTTCCCATGGTATTATGTTTGATACGATTACGTTTCCCATGGTATTCTGATGCGATTACTTTTTTTTTTCATGCGACTGTTTTTCATATGACTACATTTCCATGCGATTACATTTCTCATGGTGTCTTCTCATGCGGTTACTTTTCCCATGGTATGTTTCTGACTCGATTACGTTTACGTTTTTCATGCGACTACGTTTCCCATGGTATTATGTTTCTGATATGATTACTGATTCTGATGCGATTACATTTTTTCAGGCGACTCTTTCATGCGACTTCTATTCCATGCGATTACCTTTCCCATGGTATGTTCTCATGCGATTATGTTTCAGGTGCGATTGGTTTTCATGCGGGTTTGTTTCTCATGCGATTATGGTTTTATGTTCTCATGCGAGTTTGTTTCGGATGCGTTTACGTTTTTTCATGCGACTACGTTTTTCATGCAATCACGTTTCTCATGCAATTGCGTTCTCATGGTTCCTCACTGATACAATTACGTTTCTCATGGTATCACGTTTCTCATGTGATTTGTTTCTCATGCGATTACGTTTCTCATGGTTCTCAGGCGATCACGTTTTTCATGCGTTACGTTTCTCATGCGGTTACGTTCTCATGCGATTGCGTGACGTTTCTCAGGATGTCATGTTCTCACGCGATTACGTTTCTCATGGTTTACTCGTGTGTTTTAATTTCTCATGTTAGTCATGTCCATGCGGTTAAGTTTCTCATGTGCACATTTCGCGAGCTAGTTACAGTTCCCAGGCGATCACGTGCTGGTCATGTTCCCTTGCGATTACGTTTCTAACGCTAGTCATGTTCTTGTGCGTTGCACTTTTATGTGTCGCGTTTCTCAGGCTAGTTATGTTCTCATGCTATTTTACATTGTTTCATGCAGTCATGTCTTATGTTTTTTCGTTCCTCAGACAATTTTACGTTTCTACGGTGCGTTTTACGTTGCATTTCTCATGCTATTCATGTTTTCCCGTATTTACGTTTCTCTTGCAGGTTTTAGTTGATACAATTATTGGTTATTAATGTATGTATGTACGATTACGCTCCTCATACGATTACGCTCCTCATACGATTACGCTGTTCTGGGTATTATGTTCTCAAGTGTATTACGTTTCTCGTACTATTCACGTTTCTCGTACTATTCACTTCTCATGCTTTTTTACTTCTCATGCTTTTTTACTTCTCATGCTTTTTTACTTCTCATGCTTTTTTACTTCTCATGCTTTTTTACTTCTCATGCTTTTTTACTTCTCATGCTTTTTTACTTCTCATGCTGCTCGGTGCTTATGTCTCATGCTAATTCACGTCGCTCATGCAACTTCAGGTCTATCATACAGGTTTCAGTCGTGATGGTTTCTAGTTGGTAGTTTTTTATCATCATTGTAGATTCATGGCAATTCACCGCTGGGGGGGGGGTCACCTATCACGTCTATGGGTGCTTACGGATTGAGATGATAGTTTTTAATCGTCTTGTACGGTGGCAAGTCTCCTCATCCGTTTCTCATACGTTTCATGCATCTCAACATACTATGACCTGACACGTCTTCAGGTTCATCGGGCCTGAGTGTACGTTTTTAATTTGCCTGCTACGCCTCAGGTTGCTCGGCCTTTGCAATTCATGGGTTTGTCTCATTCTCAGTCCAGCTGCATTAGTCCTACACTTACCTACATTTTATTTTCATAGTCTGTGCATTCATATTTGTTCATGGCCACTCTCCACTGCTGGTTACCTGTCACGTCTACGGGTACTGTCGGATTGAGATGTTCGTTTCTAATTGGCTTGTGCGGTGGCAAGTCCCCCTCATCCGCTTCTCACGGCTTTCGTCACGTTCATACGTCACATTATCTCACTACTTACATCACTTGCCTGACACGTCTTCAGGTTCATAGGCTTGAGTGTTACGTTTTTAATTGGCCTGATTTGCCTCAGGTTGCTCAGCCTTGCTAGTTTCTTGAGACTGACACATTTCTGTCTTCCGCTACATTTTCATTCCTGCTCTATGTTACTGCGTGTGTTAGTCAGGGACACCTACGTAGGTAGGGATTTTTTCCTTTTCCTAAGGTGAGTTGGGGCTCGTTGATTATGTTGTTTTTAACGATGTTGTTCTTCTTTGCAGATTTCATGTCACGGGCAGCAGATATCGCAGAGTTTGCCGCCATCTGTCTTTCTCCGGTTACAAATTCTATGCATGGTAGCACGCTCTCCTTGAAACTCCTGATACAGCCTTCTTTTTTACAGACGGAGCTTGATCTTCAAGTCCTGCGTTCTTTTTCTCACCGACATTCAGTTCCTACTTGCCTTTTTGCTTCTTTTCAGCTCAAACGGGTTTTCAAGCTGGGCCCAGGACAGTCTGGGCACTAGACTTTTGCGGATGTACTCAGGGATAGGCCACTTTACTTTCCCTAGTACTCCCTTCTCTGCTAGCACAGGGCATGACTCGTAGCCATTCCCTGCTGCTTAACCAGGGTAGAACTTCAATATCCTCTCCGGGCCGTGCTTGCAGTACAGGTGCAGTTTCTGCTGCCATTCGTCGAGGGGTCTGTATTCTCGTTGTTGAGGAGTTAGATTGGTGGTAGTCAGCTTTCTTTTCCGGACATATGTCAGCTCCACATGTCTGTCACAGGCATTCTTACGTTGGGGGCTTGTGGTTGCATACAGTTACTTTCATTTCAAATCTCTTGGCTAGCTCATCCTACCGTTTTATTTTTTGCCCCCTTTTAGGCATACTGATCACGTGACCCCGGCACACCTCAGATCAATTTCCCTATTTTCCCCTCAGACCTTTCCCTAGCACGATCACCTGAGACTCCGAGTACAAGTAAAAGGCTGACCGCAGGTCAGCCTGGGTTTGTAGGAGGAGTCGGGAGGTATTTAAACTCGCCCTCCATCCTCCTTTTGGGCGTCGGTTTTCTTGTGTCCCACCCACCCATCCCCTTTTTTATTGCCATTTCTTCTTCTACTTGGGTATGCCCCCTTTTAGGCATACTGACCACGTGACCCCGGCACACCTCGGGTCATTTTCCCACCTCAGATCAATTTCCCTGTTTTCCCCTCAGACCTTTCCCTAGCACGATCAACTGAGACTCCGAGTACAACCAACATCCAGAAAAAAAACCCAGAGCCACCCAAAGTAAAATGCGAGGCCCACACTGGATACATTTCAGGCAGTGCTGCATGAATCCCAGATCTGAGCAGATGAGGCATCTGAAAATTATTACAGCTGGAGCTGGCAGTGAACATTTTCTCAGTAGAGTGGGTCCATGTCATGTCTTCTGAATGACTTCTTGTGTACACATGTGCACAATAATTAAAACCAATTTTTTCACATTTTTAAATCTTATGGCACAGCCTTGATCTGCATTCACTTTAATGTAACATGCCCCCACCCCCTGACATTCCATCCACTACAAACCCCCTACCTTCTTTTTCTTCTTCCCCCATGCCCCTCTTTAATATCGGTCCTCTTATGTGTGAAGAATGCCAGGAATTGAAGTGTCAACCCTTCCTTCTAGACCCCCCTCCAACACCCCCACTCCCCCCTCTCCCATGTTTTATCTTATGCTTTTTCTCAGCGGTTGGAACCACTTTTTTAGTCTGGCTACTTTTCATTTTCTGACAACTGTATTTCTGTCGTTTCAGCATAACTCGAATATTTTCCAGTTGATGACTTCTGTAGAAAAAAAAAAAAAAATTCTTCATGCTCTGCACTAGGACTGCTCCATACCAAGTTCATGTTTTCTTTCCTGGAAACAAAAACATCTTCTGAAACTCCAACACAAACGTATTGAAGGATCTAATAAAACATTTCCTCCTCCGCTGCATCTGAATTCTGCTCCCTAACCTGCTTCTGCTCCATAAAAATCATTGAAAGCAAAATTGCAATGAAATGCAAAAAAAATAGTGGAAGGTAGACATGTGCACAACAAAAAAAATCGTATTTTTTTGTTCCGTTTTGTCTCGTTCCGTAGATTCGTAAAGATTCGTAATTTCGTAAGATTCAAGTTTTCCTATTCGGACCCGTTCGTATTTCGTAAGACGCAAGTTTTCCTATTCGGATCCATTCGTATTTTCGTAACAGTTTTATTTTCGTTTATACTGAATGATTCGTAATTCTGTCTAATTTATGTTTGTTGATTCGAAATTCGTAATTTTGTTCGATAATAATTTTCGTTTAATGGATTCGTAATTTTGTACTTTCGTAAATACATAGCAACACGCGGCTAATCCATATTAAGATATGCTTTCTCTTAAGCCCCGTACACACGGTCTGACTTTTTGCCAACAAGGTGACTCAGCACAAAAGAGATAAGCTGATTGGCTAAGATATTAAGTAAGATACATCACTTACTAACTACACTGCCCATTCGAAAGAACGTTACAACTTACAAGTACACAAATTTACGAACAGACAAAGAAACAGATTTACAAAACACACAAATGAAAATACGAACATACGAATGAAAATACTAACAGACAAAGGATTTAAAATGCTGAATGCAAATCGTTCATTATAGATGTCATTTTCGTTCTTTTGCTTTTTCGGTGTTTCGTATTTTAGTAAGATTGTCCATTCGTACGTTCGTATTTTCGTTTGTTCGTTATTTTGCTTATTCGTAATTCCGTAATTTTCGTATTTTGGGTCTTTCAGCTGTTCGGATGTTCGAATTGATACGAATGTACGAATACTAACAAATTCGTACGAAAATCCATTCGTTACGAACGGGAACGCACATATCTAGTGGAAGGTTCCAAAACGTTTCACCTAATATGTATGTTATACTTTTTAACATTATTGGAGCTAAAAATGGAACTGCAACATTGTATTCCAATTGAAGTTTAAATCCAAAACTTTGTTGTGAACTTAAAGAATGGTTAAGAATGGTGCGTTTTTGGCATCTGTTTTAGATTTTCTTTCACTTATTTCAAAACAACTTTGAGGTGGAGACTGCACCGCACTGATTAAAGGCGGTCACTGGTAGTTACTAGGTTCCTCAGGTGATCGGTGGTGCTAACCCAGTGGCAGCCCATTCATTAGGGGCCCACAGGCTTCGCCCCCTCCCCACTATCACATGCGTCAGACCCCCTGTCTACATGCAGGGCACCGGACGCATTGATTTCAATCAGGTTTTTTTTAAGCAGGTGATTAGAGACGGAGGCCCCAATAGGCTTAAAAAAGGGTGGGCTTTAGGCGCAGAGAACTGCGACCCACAGTTGCGAATGCATAATCACCATTATAACACGGATTCTCCTGGAGAATCAGGAAACAGGTCCTGAGACTCGTCAACCGAAAGGCAATCCGATCAAATTGGCCACCAGGAGGAGGAAAAGCGAGGAAGCATCCGATCAAATTGGCCACCAGGAGGAGGAAAAGCGAGGAAGCAGCCGCCCGAAGCCCTGAGATGCTGCGCCGCTGGAGATGGGGCCCAGACTAAGTGACCGACCCGGGGGGGGGGGGGGGGGTTGAATGTAGAGCTGGGATATAAAAAAAAAAAAGAAACCAGATTCAATTTTTTTTACTTCTCTCTGCGGCGCTGCACACAGTCTCTCCCCCAGCCGCCCTGCTGCACACAGTCTCTCCCCCAGCCGCCCTGCTGCACACAGTCTCTCGCCCAGCCACCCTGCTGCACACAGTCTCTCGCCCAGCCACCCTGCTGCACACAGTCTCTCGCCCAGCCACCCTGCTGCACACAGTCTCTCGCCCAGCCACCCTGCTGCACACAGTCTCTCGCCCAGCCACCCTGCTGCACACAGTCTCTCGCCCAGCCACCCTGCTGCACACAGTCTCTCGCCCAGCCACCCTGCTGCACACAGTCTCTCGCCCAGCCACCCTGCTGCACACAGTCTCTCGCCCAGCCACCCTGCTGCACACAGTCTCTCACCCAGCCACCCTGCTGCACACAGTCTCTCACCCAGCCACCCTGCTGCACACAGTCTCTCACCCAGCCACCCTGCTGCACACAGTCTCTCACCCAGCCACCCTGCTGCACACAGTCTCTCACCCAGCCACCCTGCTGCACACAGTCTCTCACCCAGCCACCCTGCTGCACACAGTCTCTCACCCAGCCACCCTGCTGCACACAGTCTCTCACCCAGCCACCCTGCTGCACACAGTCTCTCACCCAGCCACCCTGCTGCACACAGTCTCTCACCCAGCCACCCTGCTGCACACAGTCTCTCACCCAGCCACCCTGCTGCACACAGTCTCTCACCCAGCCACCCTGCTGCACACAGTCTCTCACCCAGCCACCCTGCTGCACACAGTCTCTCACCCAGCCACCCTGCTGCACACAGTCTCTCACCCAGCCACCCTGCTGCACACAGTCTCTCACCCAGCCACCCTGCTGCACACAGTCTCTCAGACAGCTTTACCAGGGAAGTTTTGGTTGACTGGGGCCAACAAGCCATCCACTGAAATCTTTAACAAGCCTGAGACGGCTGTAATAAATGTCAGTTTGTTGTTAGGAGAAGCAGCCAAGACATGACAGTTGTGGCAATCTACTCAGGACAATGTCATTAAAAAGATATGCTGCAGCAAGAGCCAGGATCCCATCTCCAGAGAGGTGAGCTGGGGTCACCCGGCATTTCAGGTTATGCCAAACGAGGACACAGACATGTTAAGCACACAAACCTGGCAACCCTCCCTTGTCACAAAGAGGGCAGGGAGCGAAAATAGACCTTGGCAACGGGCACGGAAAACATCGCCTTTGGTTGCATCAGGCAGGAATTGGACAAGAATTTAGTAAAAGCTTCAACCAAAGCCAAACACTTAACACTGTATTAGACACGCACTGCTAAGACTTAAAGTGGATGAAAACCCCACTCATCCTTTCTAAACTACTGCCATAGTGATGAGCTATAAGGATATGCACGCATCCTGCATGTATCCTTACCTGTGAAATGTCTCCCCTGTCTGTTTGGAGACCCAAAATACTGCAGATTCGGTGGGTCTGTTGGGTGGAGTCATGTCAGGCTCTCAGCCCACCTCTACACTCCCCTTGTAAACATGCATTTTCTCCTGTGCATTTCTTACACTGAACTTCTGCTATGATCACCAACATCCAGAAAAGTCACCACATGACATCAGCATACCCAATCATGCTGAGGTGTGGAGCAGCCAATCCTGGGAGAGCTGGAGAAAAAAGGAGGAGGGGATGTGAAGTACACAAAATGTCTCTCTGATGCCTTGTACTAGGGTTGTCCCGATACCAGTATCGGTATCGATACCGAGTATTTGCGGGAGTACTTGTACTCCCGCAAATACCCCCGATACCCAAATAGAATACCCCCTGCGCCGCGTATAGACACTCCCCCTGGCTCGGGATCTGTCCAATCAAGGGATTGGACCCTCTGTCGCCAAGTCCTCTGTCACCCAGTCCCCTGCCATGCTGAATCTGGTGACAGGGGACAGGTGGCAAGTGACACGCTGAATCTGGTGACAGAGGACAGGTGGCAAGTGACACGCTGAATTTGACAGGTGACGATGGCAAGTGACACGCTAAATTTGACAGGTGACGATGGCAAGTGACACGCTAAATTTGACAGGTGACGATGGCAAGTGACACGCTGAATTTGACAGGCGACGATGGCAAGTGACACGCTGAATTTGACAGGCGACGATGGCAAGTGACACGCTGAATTTGACAGGCGACGATGGCAAGTGACACGCTGAATTTGACAGGCGACGATGGCAAGTGACACGCTGAATTTGACAGGCGACGATGGCAAGTGACACGCTGAATTTGACAGGCGACGATGGCAAGTGACACGCTGAATTTGACAGGCGACGATGGCAAGTGACACGCTGAATTTGACAGGCGACGATGGCAAGTGACACGCTGAATTTGACAGGCGACGATGGCAAGTGACACGCTGAATTTGACAGGCGACGATGGCAAGTGACACGCTGAATTTGACAGGCGACGATGGCAAGTGACACGCTGAATTTGACAGGCGACGATGGCAAGTGACACGCTGAATTTGACAGGTGACGATGGCAAGTGACACACTGAATCTGGTGATGGTGGCAAGTTACACGCTGAATTTGGTGACAGGCTGAATCTGGTGACAAATGACAAGTGGCAAGTGACACATTGAATTTGGTGACAGGTGACATGCCAATGACAGGCTGAATCTGGTTACAATGGCAAGTGAAACACTGAATCTGGTGATGGGACGGTGGAAAGTGACACGTTGAATTTTGTGACAGGCGACGATGGCAAATGACACGCTGAATTTGGAGGCAGGTGACGGTGCGTACATTGGGGCAAGCTTATAGGGGCCCCATAGCATCACTTTGCCCAGGGGCCCATGATGCTACTAAGATGGCCCTGGGGACATGGCTGCATATGGGGGGGACATGGCTGCATTTGGGGGGGGGGACATGGCTGCATTTGGGGGGGGGGACATGGCTGCATTTGGGGGGGGGGGGACATGGCTGCATTTGGGGGGGGGGGACATGGCTGCATTTGGGGGGGGGGACATGGCTGCATTTGGGGGGGACATGGCTGCATTTGGGGGGGACATGGCTGCATTTGGGGGGGACATGGCTGCATTTGGGGGGGACATGGCTGCATTTGGGGACAGATTTAAAAAAAAGTATCGGTATTCGGTATCGGCGAGTACTTGAAAAAAAAGTATCGGTACTTGTACTCGGCCCTAAAAAAGTGGTATCGGGACAACCCTACCTTGTACACAAAGTGTAAAAAGTCTCCCGGAAAAACCGAGAACCTGTTCGGTAGCTTTCCCCCCCCCCCCCTCCTTACACACGGCCAGGTTTCCCGGCAGGAAAACTGTCCTAAGAGCTTTGGTCGGGAAACCCGGCCGTGTGTATGCTCCACCGCGGGGGCTGAAGTGGTTAAAGACACAGATTTGGACGGCTCTGCACTATCAGCATATTTGCTTTGCAGAGCTGAACTATTGATCCATGAAGGAGGGGGGGGGGAGGATAAGAAGGTCACACCTGGTCAACCTATTTGTTCGGACAGGTCAGGGTCACTTTTTCTTCCTAAGAACCACAAGCGAGGGCATCATTACTTACAAAAGATAAACACCATTTAATCAACTTTAATCCAGGTGATTCTTGCTGGGTCGATAAAATTATCACCGATAGCAACTGCCCGATAGAAACTGCCCGATAGCAACTGCCCGATAGCAACTGCCCGATAGCAACTGCCCGATAGCAACTGCCCGATAGCAACTGCCCGATAGCAACTGCCCGATAGCAACTGCCCGATAGCAACTGCCCGATAGCAACTGCCCGATAGCAACTGCCCGATAGCAACTGCCCGATAGCAACTGCCCGATAGCAACTGCCCGATAGCAACTGCCCGATAGCAACTGCCCGATAGCAACTGCCCGATAGCAACTGCCCGATAGCAACTGCCCGATAGCAACTGCCCGATAGCAACTGCCCGATAGCAACTGCCCGATAGCAACTGCCCGATAGCAACTGCCCGATAGCAACTGCCCGATAGCAACTGCCCGATAGCAACTGCCCGATAGCAACTGCCCGATAGCAACTGCCCGATAGCAACTGCCCGATAGCAACTGCCCGATAGCAACTGCCCGATAGCAACTGCCCGATAGCAACTGCCCGATAGCAACTGCCCGATAGCAACTGCCCGATAGCAACTGCCCGATAGCAACTGCCCGATAGCAACTGCCCGATAGCAACTGCCCGATAGCAACTGCCCGATAGCAACTGCCCGATAGCAACTGCCCGATAGCAACTGCCCGATAGCAACTGCCCGATAGCAACTGCCCGATAGCAACTGCCCGATAGCAACTGCCCGATAGCAACTGCCCGATAGCAACTGCCCGATAGCAACTGCCCGATAGCAACTGCCCGATAGCAACTGCCCGATAGCAACTGCCCGATAGCAACTGCCCGATAGCAACTGCCCGATAGCAACTGCCCGATAGCAACTGCCCGATAGCAACTGCCCGATAGCAACTGCCCGATAGCAACTGCCCGATAGCAACTGCCCGATAGCAACTGCCCGATAGCAACTGCCCGATAGCAACTGCCCGATAGCAACTGCCCGATAGCAACTGCCCGATAGCAACTGCCCGATAGCAACTGCCCGATAGCAACTGCCCGAGTCTAAGCAAATGAAGCGAGGAACCTTGCGTGATTTTTTTTTTTTAAGCCAACAGCTCCACCCATCTCATCCGTCTCCAATTCAAGTGACTGAAGGAAAAATCTAATTTTTTTGCAAGAGCCAAAAACATCCCAAGGTCATATCCCTACGCTCCTCAACAATAAGGGCTTGTTCACACTTTGCACCGCCGTGCCAGCGCAGGTACGGGCGAGAATTCTGCTTCCATGGGACCCGCCCCTTGCTAAAAAGTTGCATGCTGCTGTTGACATTTTTGCTATTCTAGTCAATTTATCCACTCGCTGACACTTATTGTTTACAAGCACAATTTTTTTATCTTTCTTTGCTAGAAAATTATATTTTGAGCCCCGAAATATATAACGCATCTCACAAGAGTTCACCCCTCAAATTTTCGTAAATACCATATTTATCGGCGTATACCGCACACTTTTTTTCTCCTTAAAAAAAAAAAGGGGGGGAAAATCATGGGTGCGCGATATACGCCGATACCCGCGCTCAGTTTGAACGCCTCCGCCGACATATACTGAGTGCAGTACACTCGGGTACATTCGGCCAGGCTCGGCTTTGCTCGTGCTCACGCATAAACGTCACAGAGCGTTACCACGAGCGAAGCCGAGCCGAATGTACCCGAGTGTACTGCGCTCAGTATATGTCGGCGGAGGTGTTCAAACTGAGCGCGGGAAGCGGGGATTCAACTCGAGACAGCGCTGGAGAAGCTGGGAGGACACCGCTGAAGCCGAAGACGGACGCCGGACCGGACGATAGAAGCCGCGCAAGACACCAAAACTGTACTAAAAGTACTAAAATGTTTTTTTACAGGTCC